>CM032228.1:176325000-176365000 GCA_019009955.1 Riptortus pedestris
AAAGTTGATGCATCCGTAAAACTTCATAAAACCCAACAATATTTAACATATTGAAAATATATACAAGTTTTTAATTTAAAGATGGATTTTTTAATGAAATTGTTTTCAAACTTTATTAATAAAATAGTATTAAAATATAATGTCTTACCCATTATTTCATAATTTGGTTTTATAATATGCTTTTCAATCACTAACAACATAGAAGTGACCTTATTTCCCTTGTTAATATATAATAGTCGTTTCTACAGAGATTCTCCGAATGGATTAACAATACTAAATATGTAAAAATGAAGCTCAACTCCCATTGATTATTTTAACTTCACCATTTTATCTATATAATTCAGTGGTTTAACGGGTTTCCTTTAAAGGAAATTAGCTATTGAAGTTTAACCTGTTTCGTCAGTTTCGAAAAATGTCTTCAATTCCTCATCGATCCTACAATGAATCAATTCAACTTTTTATATACGCCTGCTAGAACATTACTAGTCTTAAATTTTGTTCGTCCATAACCAAAATTGATATTTAAGCTTTTTATGTGTAATTGATCAACGTGTTCGATGATTTGATGAAATTTGGCCAGAAGTAGCAGAGAAGCTAATAGGGTTGCACGAAAATTCCATATATCTACGTTATTACATGTTATAAAACCTATCTTGATAAAAATGTAATGTTCTATACGAAGGCTTCTTAGTAAGCAAAAAAAAGAAGACTAAATTGTGAAATGAAATCACGAATGTGTCATTCCAGCATGTGGGAAATCTGTTTATCTTATGCATCCACTGCGTGATTGACTTTTAAATATATTGACTGGTCTTCAGTTACCAATGTTGTATATTGTAAATTAATTATTACATTTATTGCTGTTGTCAATGAAGCTGCAAATAGCTTCCATAGACAACCTTTAGTAAGGACCATTCTTAAAAAAATAATTGGCTATCTTGAATTAATTATAATTTTAATTTTGATAGTATAATGCAGAGTGCGAGAGGAGTTATTGACATAAAGGACTTCGAGTATGTAAGTAAGAATATCCATCATGTGTGGGCTGAGATTACACATATTTTTTTTTCTAATGATTCAAAGTGAGTTTTGATTATATATTTAAGTGTTTCAAATAAGTTTTAAAAAAAGCAAAATTATTGTACTTTTTATTATTAAAAAATAACTAAGGAATGAATGCACAGTAATGTCTACAATATGTATTGAACGTAGAATTCTTCAATAATATTCCAGCATCAAATTGTTAATATAATATAGAATTACTCATACCACTTATACCATTAGGTAATAGTTTATGTAAAATTTGTAATTAAACTGTTACATAGTATGTAGGATAAATGCGTCCTTTCGAAATCTTTATTAATCAGTTCATACAACCTGATAGGTTTCAGAGAGCACTTTTATTTCTCCATCACCTGAGATAAATTAATATTAGACTATAAAAGTAATCTATTATTATTTTATCTCATATTATTTAGTAATTAGTTAGCTGATGAATTATTCAGCGGAGTATTTTCTAATGAACGCTGTGCCTCTAAAATGAATTTAATTCGCAATTACCAGTGAGGGCCGTTGCACCATTTTCAAAGTGTAGGAGGCCTGTTGGACTATCGATAGTTTATTTCACTATCAAATATTTCATTTATAGTTTATTTAATGTTCCCTCAGTATTATTCGGTCTTAGTTTATGATGGAACAATGGTTGTGATGGCACATATATCTAATAATACGCACTGACATAAATAAATGAGTGAAATGGTTGCAGTTTTTCAATCTAGAAACAAAATACGTGTTAAACACTATTTTTGCTTGAATGAATTATTTCACTCGTTTAATTATTTTACCGCAATACAGACAACTTTTCTTGACACTCAATAAATCTTTTATTTGCAGGTAATAAGAGTTTTCCTTTTCTTCTTGTAAGAACACCAGCAAAAATATTTTCGTTTTCTCAAGGAAAAAAATACGAGTCTTCCTGGCAATAAATATATTTTACATTTTATATATTAAAATTGTTATGTATTTCATTTATTTATTTTACTTTATGTTGTCATACCTGTCGGTGAAGACTGTCGCCACTGGTTGATGATCGAGTACGTCTGGCTATCGCTTTCTGGAAGGCACCATCTTCAAGCCCAAGAAAATTGTACTGAGTTAGTTATACGTTAGTCAGTAGGGTTCGTACGTCTGTTCCCCGTATTGGGTTATTTAGTCCGTGCATTGGTCTATCAAACGAAGGGTCGTTTTAACAGACACGGACTAAAACGTAAACAACCTAATACGGGTGACAGACGTATAAAACCTACTGACTAATGGCCAACTAACTCAGTACAACTTTCGACAGCTTGAAGATGGTGCCTTCGCATCGAAAGCGCTTGTCAGCTGTACTCGATCATCAGCCAGTGATGACGGTCTTCACCGACAGGTATGACAACAGTATCATTTATACTGGCCCCTTATTTGATTTACCACCCAAAAACAGTTTCCTCTCTACAGTATTTAGTCTCGAGAACATACCTAATGAAATATGCCGTGTAGGTCCCAGAAAGCTACCTTGTTGGGTAATTCAAGCTACTTTTAATTTCAAATAAATTGGCTCGACCCAAAATTTGGAATTATTGAGGTTCGGCTGTTGTTGGTTAAATATGTTTTCTTTGAATAATACAGCAACTTTAGTAATCCTCTACCCACCTACACACCAGCCAGATTGCTTTACAACCCACTCATACTTCCTTAGCAACGCCCTCTCTCTTCATGTATATATAACTCGGCTCCTTGATATTATTTTCCTATATTGCATTTAGAGTTTCCCTCCGATCGGAATGAGGGCAGGAGGATAACTAGATTAGTGACGACATCGTAAACACTTGAATTGGGCTTCAACTCACTAACAGTGAAAAAGTAGATATTCCTGGCTACCAATATTATTATTATTAATTAATGTCTAATTTATGCAAGCAAAATTAGTAACAAAAATGACTACTACTGACATAACTACGCTTACAAAATGGTATAAACGAAATTTCTCAAAGACTGGCTAGATCACTGGTTACGTACTGCCAACAAACTATTGGAAATAAAGCGCAATGTTACAAGATGGTCAAAGAGACAATACATAGATTCAAGAAGAGACCAAGTTATCCTCACGAGACTACGTACAGGACATTCATCCCTGACAAATTCTTCTATAATGAATAAAAAAGACAAGCCTACCAGTACTCATTGCAACACTGGACTAACTATACACCAACTAACATAATGCAGATTACTAACTTACTTATTTAGGTTAGCCCTCATATTGTCACTATCGTGACATATTTTAAAACGATTCGGCAGTTTGACAATATTTAATTACTTATTTTAAAATTATTAGTACATGTGCGTGAGTGCGTAAATGAGTATGATATATGCCTGTTTTTATGAATAGTTGTTGTTTCTAAGGTACTAAATTTCCTTTTCACTTATTTATCACTCTTTTTTAGTTCATGGTTCATATGGTTTGTGTTCCGTTCCCTTAGTTTTGTTCTTTATATTATTTTGTGTTTTTCTTTTCTGTTATTTCGTTTACTTGTTTTTTTTTTTGCCCCATCTTTAAGAAGCGCCAAGTCGCCATAGTTGCGGAGCTTTATATAATAAACAAATAATTAATTCAATCATGTCTCGCCCCCCGTTCAAAAAGGGTGGAACTAAGTATTTATACTGAGGCCACTAAGTACATTTTCGTTGCTAAAGTGGTATTCAAGCACCTGATCAAAGTGATTGTTCGCTTATTTTCAGAAGTACACATACACTAAAATCCTGAGGCCTCTCTACTTCTGAAAATCCACTGTTTATTAAACAAGCGAATCTACCCATTTCCACACATATTAGGACTAACGATTTCAGGTTCAGCAGATTAACATTTTCGAATTTCCTAACAATATGTTTAGAAGCGCTTAGCTATTTCCATCATCAGAACTCTCTGGGATCTACCTGGAGTTATACGTACTAATGAGCAGGAGTATAGATTACTAGAAGTATTCGGCAAACCTGATTTTTTTCACTCATCACTAATACTGTATTATCAACAATGACTAAGAATTTTGTGTAGTAAGCGAGTAAAATATTAGGAATTCACATTTTTTGTCGATTAATCTAGTTTTTATTCTAGCAATTGTGGGTTGCTTTTTTTATTTTTCTAAACTTTTGAAGTGGAGTCTTTGTTTCACCTGATGAATGATATGTTAAAAGAAATAAATAATTCATTTTTTACTCATGACGATTATCATCCAAATATTGGTTAATATATTACACTCACTCACTTCTTAACGTTGAACTCGATATCCGTAAATATCAAATGTTTAAAAGAAAATCTGTGTAAAGAAGATGAATTGATATTTTGAATTTCGTTATTACTTGATTCATTTAATCACAGTTCATTGAAGTGGAACGTTAATACGAAAACTGCTCCCTTATTCCCTTAATATTTAATGAAACTTTTGAGAAATATGATACCAACAAAATGGAGGCCTTCGTAACTAACTTTTGACAGTTAATGAAGTTTGAAGAAAGTTTCCAAGCTAACAAAACCTGACTCAACTCAATATACGTATATACGTCAACGGTGCGCTCACTTATCCACCGATGCTGCTTCAAAGTGTTCCAACTATAAGTTCGTTCTATTTAGAAGGTCTGTCTCGCATTTTATAACCATGGTCTGCTTAAACTTAACACACAAAAGCTTATAGTGGATAACTACAAAATTTGAAGACGTAAATTTTGTATTCATTAAATTGTTTTAAATGATGCTTAAAAGTAGTAATGATCCGATATCCGGTTATAACTAACAGATTTTGACTGTTGGCGAGACTCATCATAACAGCAGACAGCTGTTATCGATTTTCTTATCGAAATTCAGTATAATTAAACATAGCACATTGGAAGACGTCTAACTAACAGTGATTAATTAAGTAACCATTTACTTTCTAAGATGGCAGTCCACTATTGAAATATCTTAACTGCAATCTAATGCACAGGTAAAAACTTTCTCTATAATAATTTCAACTTTTTAACTGTATGTTCGTCTTAATTTGTTGTATGCATATTAATTTATTAATCTGTTATGCTTAACAATTGCCCGCCATAATATGATGCAACTATGTACTTGGTCTTATGTTCAGGTTACTCAAAAATTTATACATAACTTTTACACCTAATATTCATTGATATGACCGTGCCTTATTGTACACTTATTGTTTTGGAATAATACAGATTACGTGATTCGGTTCTTTCGGAAAGTGTCGGATTTGAACGTTTTCTTATATGAGTCCTCTTGCAATGAGATTGCAAAGAAACCGAAGGCTCTAAAATTTGAGAAACATTGAAGATTGTCTTTCTATTTAAATCTGGTGGTGATCAATTTTGCTAACGTCTCAGAATCTTTATAAGAATTATGGCATCGAAATTGACTGTTAACTACTTACTTTCGACTTCATCGCCACTTCATACATTCTTCAATGTTAATAAAGTGGAATGGTGCAATCACTATATTTTGACGGGGAACTAGGTTTAGTTGAACTCATGAATCATAAAAAAAATCGTCAATTATCGTCAAAGATCATTTCATACTTTAGAACCATAATGTTCTGTTAATTCGATGGCAATGCTGAAATTTTTCGGAGCTTGCGTTAATGCAATCTTTATTAGGGGAAGCCATTGTTATTTTTTGTTTTCAATTCATTTATGGATAATAGCTATTCAAAATAAATTTATGTACCTGCCACTTTTTATTTTACTGGTACAAAAACTCAATGACTCTGGGCATGTTTCAGGACATTCGTGCCATGTGATGAATATGACTGGATAATCTCATGATCATCATCACCGTAGTTGCAACCATACCATTATGCATATTCTCCGATTCCTACAACAAGAATTTCCTAGGCCTCCCTCGTCCTCTATATTCAAGGATATTTCCTTTAAAAATATTTGTGATAAAATCGTTGTGTCACGATTTACTCATGATGAGTATCGCCGTCCTTTTTTCAACGGCCTGGATTTTTTTTAGTCCACATTGTTATGATGATTCTGCGCCAAATCCACATTTACAATGCTTTTAATTTATTTTATTATCTTTTGCGAGTCCAACGTTCTCTCAGGGAATAAACTAAACTCCAAAAGAAAGACTTAGCAAATTTTATTTTGGTATTTCTGATAATTTGTATATAATACTCCTTTAGTTTGTAAGGCTTGTTTAACAAGTGTTATTCTTCTATGGACTTCAGCTCTGCTATCATTGTCTTCAGTGATAACACTTCTTAGATAACAAAATTCCTTCACATTGTGAAATAAAACGTTTCAAATTCTCAAATTTATATTTCTTTCCACAGTTTAACCTCATGATAGCACATAAAACAATAGGTTTCAAGTAGAGAAGATTCCAGTTCTCTACTTGAAACCTATTGTTTTATGTGCTATCATGAGATTAAACTGATCTAGAGCATCCTAAACACACATGCAGCCTTGTATTCATCTCTACTTCGGAATTTTCAATGAATGGATTTACCGTTAATCTGTATGTAAACCTTCGGTTCTTTCGGTTTTGGGCCGTTGACCACCTAGGCATAAATAACCCTCCCGAGTTCAGTGCCTAATGACAATAAAAATAAATAATAAAGGTCATATTGAGCAGATAAGGTGATAGAGGCCTCTCGTGTCTTACACCATTCTTAATTCTACGTTCCCTAAACACATTAATGATGATTTGAGTAAATATTTTTATAATAATAAAAATGTATTTGTAATTACTCCTAACTTGATCTTTTCTCTTTTCAAGAGAAGTCAAATCATTCAAACACTCAAGAGCTTCCTCCAACAAAATGGAAGTATTCATGTACATCTGGTATATTCTCTAGTGCTTCGTCGTTTGTATGAACATGAATTCGCAGAAAGAGAAGTAGTTCTGGAGTATGTTATAATAACTTTACATCTACTTCATAAGTTCAACCATTGGATAAATTGACGTATATTTATTAGAATTATTGTAATATTTTTGGTAGACACGAAGACAAGAGTAAGTATATTATTCACTGTTTTACTTATATATACAGATTCATACAGTGCTACTTATTCATGCAGATATTCAACAAAACTCTACTAAAAACAGGAAAGACATTAGTAATTTAAGTTCTTCATATTACTGGAAAAGTAATTTATAATAATGTTATTATAAAAACAACTGAAAGGAAAATGCAAACCATTTATTTGATTGAAATTTTTACTCACTGAGTTTCAGGAACAGCCATAGAGGCAAAAATAACGGTCTCTACGAAGTATATGTTATCTAACAAATGGAACATCAAAAAGAATTTCGTTGTAATCTCACCCCAATCTTTGGCTTTTGACGTTTCAATACACATAGAATCCAAATCTACAATAATACAACATCTGTCACCCCACCGGAAGCCAACATAATTTTTTGAAAATCATATGACAACCGTGTAACTATTCTTATAAATATGGGTATTTCTTCAATTCTCTTATTTACTACCATATAAAATACAGAATTGCTAAAATGAGTGATAGGTAAACCAAGGGTCGTTGTTACTATTTCTACTTGGGTAATATAAATTCATTCATTAAAGAACTCACTATATAAAATCCATTGTTCCACTCTGGCTGATAAAGGACGGTAACCAATTGAGAAACCATCCCAATCAGGCTTTCAAATGGACGCTATCAAATAATCTTTTTTTTTTTTTTTTTTAAAGAAAAAAGAGAAAATTAATATAATTTATGTGGTGAATTAATCTTTCTGAAGGAATATTTCTTCATATTAAAAAAAATGTATATGAGATTTGATGGAGGCATGATTCAATTTACACCTAATATATTTTTTCACCATTAGGAGAATTATATTGGGACTATTAGCTTTCAGACATGTAAACTTTCAAATAGTAAGTCCAAATACCTCCTTAAGTCAGATTTCGAGACCGACTTATGGTTTTTAGAGTACAGATTATTATGTAGAACTGGATCGTTTGAACATTGCCGTATGGATTAACTTGAGTGATAAAGGTGGTGTAAAAGACAAACTCGATATGCTGTAGTACGTATCCCAATTCGTTCAGCAAATGATTCCCTTTAATTAATGTTCTTAATATTTTTGTGAGTTGCTGGCTGGAGCCATTGTCATGAATTGTAAATTTATTTATTTATTTTATTTACAAAAAGATAACACCTGAAAAAATGAAAAATTCCTATTAAAAATAAATAGAGAACAGAGATAACATCAGCGTGTCATTGATTTTGTCGGGCTTTTCGTTATATGTGCAACATGAACTCCAATATTGTTCTCTCCTTAAGGATGATCGCTCCTTAAGGATGATTTTATTTTTTATTTATTTTAGGACTGTAATTTTAAAAGATAGCAAATATTTATCTCAATAATGCCGTCAAATTCTATAACAAAACACATATTTGGTCATAATGTATTCTCATTATTATCATTGTTGATATTATTAAGTTTCATCAATAACCGATTCTTTATTTTTATAAAAATTCAATAACAAATTTTAATATTAAATAAATCAATATTGTTTTATCCATTGTTTTTTTTTTAATATTTAATTTATTCTAATATTACTGAAGTCAGCCAAACGTTTGTATGTTATGTTCCTTTAAATTTAATTCTTCTTTTTAAGATCAATTTATTTTACAATTAGTAAGATTTGTAGAAATATTTTATATGAATTATATGTTCTTTGAATCCTCTAAAAGTGTCTATTTTTATTTTATTTGAGGAAGGATAGATTTATAAGAAAACTTAATAAAGTGTTCCAGGCCCGAAAGTTGTGAAGTAAAGTATAGGAGTTGGAGCTATATTTAGTTCCATCCACATTTTTGGAATTATTGAAGAGAAACAATAATAAGTATTCCGTATTCATTGCTAGTGATAATTCACTGAGTTTTAATAAGCCACAACTCGATGGGAACTCCTGAGTTGAAAGAAATAAAGGCGGATAGAGTACTAAAGAGAAGAAAGGTAATTGAAACGCCGAGAGTTTCAGAAGTTGAGAAATTTATCCAGAGTTGGGATTAACGCGGGGTGAATTAGAAACTCTTTGGGCAGGTTCATAGTCTGCTTGCTGATTCTCTCTCAGATCTCATTTATAACAGAAGTTGGCCATTTTTTTTAACTTCACCAGCAATGCCTCTATAGGATTGGAACTTCAAAAGACATTAAAACTCAATGGAAAAGTTTAATGTACATTATCCATTAACAAAAGACCTTCACTTTATCACTTACTTTTATATATATGAACTAAGATAACCTTGATAATTGTATGAATTATGCCATAAAATTTATTATTAACACAACTACCGCCCTCCACATATACAGCCCTAGTATTTAAGAAAATATTCTCCATAAATTTCTTTATGTAACTTCCATAACTTGCAGAATCGGCATACTGAACACATTTTTTGGTGATAAGCCACTGCTATGTTTCTGAAAATTGAGATTTTTTAGTACTATTTTTTTTTAATTCTTTTTAAACGTTTGTGAAGCACGGGTTTAAAGGAATTAAGGTTTCAAAAAGCCTGATTAACACAAAACTTTCTTTGACTAAAGACCAAATTTCACATACCGTAGATTTGGTTGGCTAACCTGATCCTTGGGAGGCGTGGAGATACTTCCTTTGTCCCATCAGTTCTGCCCCTCCCCTGCCGCACTTATATTGGTTTAAGTTTATATATCACTTGATGATTATACTTTTAGTATTGTATTATTCTCAGGAATGTGAATTTGTTTAATTACGATAAATATATAATTTAAAATGATGAAAGCAGGTGGAGTGAAATTGGTGGGGAGGTGTACCCAGTGATTTTTGCTACTTATTATCACTGCTCTGTGAATATATTATACTTTACTGAACATGCTATGTTCCATTATGAATATAAAGTTTACTTTTCAGGTATTTTTAAGATAGGTCATTATATACTAGCTGCCATAGTGGTGCTTTGGACCAGTTTCGGGATAATACTGAATTATACAGTCTATAATTTTTTGAAAAAAGGTACATATGTACTCAGGAGGCGGGTAATATAAAAATATTGTGGATTGTGAATCCTTATGTAACAAATACTTTTATTATTAAGATATCCACAGTAACAGCGGATACCTTAGCTAGTATACACACACACACACATATATATGTGTATATATATATATATATATATATATATATATATATATATATACTTATGAACATATTAAGAGAACCAGCTATTGAAATTGTGATAGGTACTATGCAGGGAGGAATACTTCTATTGGCCATGAAGTTGAGCTTTGAAAACTCTTGTTACATACTATCATGGGAGGATGGCCTATGCTTACTCCTTGACTTCGCGTGAGACAACGCCAATTAAAATTAATATATGTATTAATTAAAATATGTATCTTAAGCTATATGTTTAATTAATTAGTAGGTAAAGGAAGCTAACGATTTTGTTTTTAGATGAACAATATGGGGGTATTAGTTCCAGCAGGCATACTATTTATTAGATTATTTCCCTTAAGGGAAGTGTGGTAAATAAATTATATCACATAGGAGTAAAAAGTAAAATTTAAAAAGTTAAGAGGATACCATTTTGCTTGTAATTTTTCTTTTTATCGTTACCGTCACTCGATATTTATGTATTTCAAATGAAGCTAAATATTTAGTTTATTGATGGCTGAAACCAGACCAGTAAGTGTGAGGGTTTAAAGGAGTGGTAGAACGAATATTAACCAAAATATTTGTATTATTTTTTTAAAGCTTTCAGTGACCCCCTCTCTCTCTCTCTTCAGACTACTATGTGAGATACATATGTGATATAATTTCATGTTCTCTAAATGTTATTTTTATTTTTATCGGTACTATATTCAACAGTTTAATATTAGCAAAAAGAAAGGAAAAAGAACTGATGTTGGAATCACATGACTTCCATTTAAACCTATTAAATAAATAAAATGCTTTATTACATTTCATTTGAAATAGATATACGATATCTCCGTTCCAATGCGTCATTTCGAAAACAGGCATAAATGATGATTAATATGTTAATTATTTGTATCTCTTATACGTTTGAAGAAATTTGATTTTATTCTCGCATGTTTCTAAAACCCAGGATAACTATACTTAAGAACAGTCGCAAATATGATATTTGTCTTTTTGAGCCTTTTATGAGTTAAGCCAGATATGTAGAGATTTCACACCAAAACTAGTGAAAACTGATTCAGGGAATTTCAATACTTTGAAATATGAAAACCAAACATTTTTGCGCTTTCAATACTTCCATTACTCTGAAGAATGAAGTAAAAATGATTGGGCTGGTCTATAATTGAAATCTCACCGAGATGAATAATGAACTTTTAAAGAGAGTACGAAACAAAATGTTAAGTATCTCTCTTAATATCAGTTTCGTAGGAAAATGTAAAATTACCAATCGTGTTGAAAATTCAATATTACCAATCTTGTTGAAAATTTAATATTACCAATCTTGTTGAAAATTCAATATTACCAATCTTGTTAAAAATTAGTATTACAAATCTTGTTGAAAAATTAGTATTAACAATCTTGTTGAAAAATTAGTATTACCAATCTTGTTAAAAAATTAGTATTAGCAATCTTGTTAAAAATTAGTATTATAAATCTTGTTGAAAAATTAGTATTACCAATCTTGTTTTAAAATTAGTATTACCAATCTTGTTGAAATATTAGTATTACCAATCTTGTTGAAAAATTAGTATTACCAATCTTGTTGTAAAATTAGTATTACCAATCTTGTTGAAAAATTAGTATTACCAATCTTGTTGAAAAATTAGTATTACCAATCTTGTTGAAAAATTAGTATTACCAATCTTGTTGAAAAATTAGTATTACCAATCTTGTTGAAAAATTAGTATTACCAATCTTGTTGAAAAATTAGTATTACCAATCTTGTTGAAAAATTAGTATTACCAATCTTGTTGAAAAATTAGTATTACCAATCTTGTTGAAAAATTAGTATTACCAATCTTGTTGAAAAATTAGTATTACCAATCTTGTTGAAAAATTAGTATTACCAATCTTGTTGGAAAATTAGTATTACCAATCTTGTTGAAAAATTAGTATTACCAATCTTGTTGAAAAATTAGTATTACCAATCTTGTTGAAAAATTAGTATTACCAATCTTGTTGAAAAATTAGTATTACCAATCTTGTTGTAAAATTAGTATTACCAATCTTGTTGAAAAATTAGTATTACCAATCTTGTTGTAAAATTAGTATTACCAATCTTGTTGAAAAATTAGTATAGGGTGTTTTTTTTAGAGGTATAGTACTTTAAATTGCAATAAATCAACGATGGATTATTCGATTGACAAGAATTTTTTTTTATTCGAAAGATAATCTTGTGGCTTTACATTTTAAATATGATATCTGGCATATGACCGCCACGGCTGGCTCGGATGTAGTCCAATCTGGAAGTCCAATTTTCGATGACTTTTCCCAACATTTGTGGCCGTATATCGGCAATAACACGGCGAATGTTGTCTTCCAAATGGTCAAGCGTTTGTGGCTTATCCGCATAGACCAATGACTTTACATAGCCCCAAAGAAAGTAGTCTAGCAGTGTTAAATCACAAGATCTTGGAGGCCAATTCACAGGCCCAAAACGTGAAATTAGGCGGTCACCAAACGTGTCTTTCAATAAATCGATTGTGGCACGAGCTGTGTGACATGTTGCGCCGTATATGTATAATATTTAAAATGTAATGCCACAAGATTATCTTTCGAATAAAAAAAATTCTTGTCAATCGAATAATCCATCGTTGTTTTATTGCAATTTAAAGTTCTATAGCTCTAAAAAAAAACACCCGATTAACAATCTTGTTGAAAATGCAATTTTTGTTCTATACATTTCCTTCTCTGATCTGAACTGTATTATTTGTACTTTTAGCAGATTTCCCTTATGGGAATTCAGCTATTGAGGTCGAACTCATGACGCGAATTTCGAAAATTTTCTTCAAATGTCCATCGATCCTACCCAGGAGAAGACGAAAATGAGGTCAGTTCAAATATATATATTTGCCTGTTAACACTCTAGCAATCACAATTTTTGCTTGATCGTTACCAAACTCCATATGTAAACGGTTTATGTAAAATATAGATCAACTTCGTTAACGACTGAAATGGGATCAGTATGAGGGGGGGGGTTTTAGAGGGAAGGATTTTCGAAAATTTAAAATACTGTACGTCGGATCGAAAAATAGTATAGAACCAATCTTATTGAAAATTAAAAGATCTATAAATATTCTTATTACATGTTTTCATTATCTTTTTTATTAACCGAGATAATTGCGTTTTTAACTTTCGGCCTAGAGTAAACCCCCACTCCTACTGATGACATATCAACAATGAGCTGTTACGGGTATATTGCGAAACACTTTATTTGAAGCCTAAATAACAAATATTGTTCTCATTGAACTTTTACGTCATGAGATAAATGCAAATACGGGACGCAAGTGGGAAATCTGCTTAGTTTACGCAGCCCATGAGTGACGGATTCTTTTAGTTTCCAGCCTTCAGGAAGCCCCTCTCCTATTCATGATTTTCCCTTATAGAAACTGTGACAATAAAATTTGCATTTCTTGCTTACAATTTAAGCCTTGTTTACATTACATGATTCTTATTAAAGGAGAAATAGAGAATTGAATGTAGGACGACTCCACCAGTGTTTCATTACAGTAGGTAAAACATTTTTCAGTTTCCATATTACGTACGTGACCCATTGGTTTTATACTTCAACATATTCCTAAAATAGAAGTAGTCCATTGGCAATAAAAGAGTTGTCATATACTCTTATTGGTGGAGGAAATAAAGGATCTGGATGTTTCATTAAAAAATGCCTAAATTCCTCTCATGTAATACATTATGTCAAGTGAATACTTCTTTATCCTTGCTACATGGTAAAGTACGTAGTGTTATATGATCACCTTGACGGTAACATTGAGTACCGTAGCTTTATTTATTTCTTCCATATGTACAGCTAGGTGCTTAACGAACCTACCGGCTAGAATTGATTAGCATTGTAGGCTGCCTGAGGATACAGCCTATAGAGAGAGAGTGAACACATTTGCTCTGGGAGTCCACTGCCAGCTGATTATGAAGCTTTGTGTACTCCTGTTGCAGGGTCAATACTAGTACTTGCTATCAGAGAGTTGGCCCTATTGACTTACAAAGCACTGCCTAGCACTAGTCCTACCTTCCATGTATCCTGTTCTCTACCTCAACTAGCATACAACATCAATTGGTTACTAGGCTCATTTCGAGTAATATCAATTTTAAAATCAATGTTTTCATGTAATTCTATTTTCTTATTCTACTTTTTTTTATCTTATATTACACTATCGATTATTTTTCTTCTTGAAAGCCGTTCTTACAAGGTCTTTTCTTATAATCTCGCCATTATTCTCATCCTTACTGGTAGTGTCGTAGTATGTTTACTAAAATGTTATAAATCCAAGCAGCATTGTGGATGGAAATAGCTCATAGAAATGTTCGGAGTAAGGACAGTTCGTTTTGGAGTAACTTTTCGGACCTAACAAAGACTCAAGTGTCTGTTGGAAAATGAATTAAACATTTGTACCACTAAATTACAAAATTAATTTTTGCTACACATGTTTCGCATAGTAACCAGTCATAAGTAACTTTGGTTTTGTGTTTTTTTTTTTTTTTTACTCCCTGTCTTAGAAAATCTTTGGCAATATATGATTAACTGTACTCAAGATAGGTCCTTTCAATCGGCTGATCCGCAGACCTCCACGGACAACATAATAGATATGTAGCAAAAGTACTATTAATTACTAAACATAATTATCACTTAGTCAGTACCATTTTAACATCTCAATACCGGTGACTCAATTGCCATAATAACGATATTTAATAATAAACTTTTAAACTTCATAATTGTTCCCCATTAATTGGTACATAAATACCTCAGATCATTGGAGGAGGGTTGGGAATTGACCAAAGGAAAATAAGCTTCACTGTTCCTTAAATTAATGGGATTCGCAAAACCATAAAAAAAAGACAAAACCTATTTGGGGTTGGGGGGGGGGGTAGAGGGAGTTCCTAAGCCTGAATTTTTCTAAGAAAGAAGTAAACCCTCTATCCAATGGGCTACTCTACCTTTTAATCTGAATCAACTTAGATAGTGAAATTGGGGAAAAAATTGGTTTTCTTACATTCCGGTAATTTTATAATATACGCTTGCGAAAGATATTAATTTATTCTGAATGATATTGATTAGTTCTTTTTTTCTTCTTATTTTCATAGTTTTTTTTTTTTAATAACGAGGATGTTCTTTAATTTTCCGCTTGAAAATATTGTTCGCTTTATCAATAGTTTTAATGTTTTCAAAATTGAAACTTTGTTCAATAAGTCGAAATCGATGTAGATTACTGAAATTATTCGTCACGAAAAATATTGTTTAGAACCCCCCCCCCTTCTGTGATGGATTGCTAAAATTATACATCTGGTAACACTTCATCAGCGGATTCATTTCATTCATTTTGACGGAATTGACACTGACAGCTGTTTGCTAATCCACAATTTTCCGTCAGTCAGGACGTGACTCTTATAGCAAATGGTTATTTCTGGCGGTAGACACGAGTTACGTATAAAATACTTATGAATCCCTTTATAAACTGTAAGGTTGGCTCATAATATTTCTCTAGTTAGGGGAGGGTATAATGTGTAAGAGCGATAACCTTTTTCTACGAGCTCCAAATAGTTCCTGGATTTGAATGATATTTTTCCTCCTCCAAGGGAGTAGGAATGAAATTCAATGTAGCATAGGCCCAGAACGAGACAACAATGGTCCAACTCCTTCCCATACGAATCGGATGAACAAGAATAGAGAATGGCACGTTTTTAGTGGTCACCGCTAGGATCGATCTTTAACTCTAGATTAACTCGAAAGAAAATTTCCCAGAATCTTGTATTAAATTATGACGACAAATTAAGCTTCGTTTAAATGAGTAACAAGAAATTTCCAGAACAATAGTCATTTAGTCTCTTTAACAAAAATACAAAAATAAGTCCAACTGATAAGTGATTGGACATAATGAGTATTAAATCGACAACAGTCTGTTGTGATTAACACTCTGTTTCTACTGTGGAAATGACAAAGTGTGTGAGAAAAAAAGATTTTTTGAAGGAAATATATTTTGATTTTATTCTTGACAGTACAATGGAAGTTAATCAGAAACTGGCGAATATTATCTGAGAACAAATTTTTCATGTGTCATTGGATGAAACGAAAGACGCAGAATGGGAAGTGGAGATTATTTTCTGTTTTCATTAAAAGGGAAACAGTTTAATTTGGAATATAAAAGAGAGTACACCTTATTTACCTCTTTTTTCTTTACTTTTAAGCTTAGCATTCCACTTGGCCTTGGATGTTCGTTGTAGATTGACAAGATGTTTTTTTTACTCAGGACGATCACCCACAGACCACCCCTTTCCAATTAAGAAAGTTATAAAGAATTAATATGAATATGTTTCTTATCAGAATAGAATGATTAGGGTAAAGCGGTTAGTGGAGTAGGCAGTGGATATAAGGATATTTTGAAAGGTTTAAGCAAAATATTGTTGCAGCTTTTGACGTTACTATGGGCATTAGGATTGATGACCGCCTACACAGTTAACCTTGCCTCTATATTTAGAGAACTTGAAAATAGGGCGTCCAAAAAATTACGGTGGAACACTCTGTTGGTAGTATAGTGAGTATGTTTTTGCAGCATATAGCATATGCGGTTAACGTATTGGTCATAGTAGATTAAATGTTTTATATAATGTTATAGTGTGGTCCTAGAAAGTTTTAGTATGCGTGATTTGAGGCTGAAAATAAATAAGGAAATAACCAGATACATAGAAGCTCTAACAGACGGTGAATATCGGATTCCTTTTCGAACTAGAGGAGTAGTTGAAGTGCTAGGGTGTTGAAGCCAAAATCGTAATATTTCAGAGACAAGATGCCGACACATAGTTTTGTGAAGCTAAATTGTCTGCAAACCAGCATAATACATTCAAATTTTCTTAAGGAATGTGAATTCGGAATCACCTTGGTATTGAGGGAGAGCCGAACCAAGGAAAACTGGGAAGCTCTCTAGATTTGGACAAATATAGTCCTAACGAGGGAAGATATATATAGCGGTGAAAGAGCAGCCCAGGTAGAGGTTGGATCGGGCTCACGGAGGATTATAAGCTTAGCGAATCTAATGGACTTGTACTGCGCATCCGATATCATCTGTAATTCTTTATATTTTCCGTTATTGAGACGTATACAAGAACCATTCTTAATTTGTGTGACTATACTATGTTTTAATACGATAAACTTTCCATTTTATTTGTATCTGTTTCTAACTTTAAAACAAACACGTTTTAGAAAATGAATGATATTTAAATACATTGATAGATATCTAAGGAATTATTCTACTTTCGTTGTAGGTGTGAAGTCCTCTTACAATCTCCCTAAAAAAAGGTTCGAAGCTTACATTTACATCCTCCCAAACATAGGCTTAAATTAGAATTAAAGAAATGTTAAATTAGTTTGCACTTACAACTATTACGTAATGCTACTTCGTATAGATCTGCGGTATAATTACCGCTGAGGTAGAAAGTTTCCTAATGAAACTCATTGTCTTATTACAACATAAAAAAAAGTCTGCCTATCCGTCTATAATCCCCTAGACAACTAAGGGGTAGCCTCGCAAGGCATCCAGAATTATCAGGACATAATCCTACAATAAGAAAACCCATGCAAACTGTGAGAATGACCAAACCTGAAAACCATTTATAGATATACAAAGTAAAGAACCATAAAATCTGAACAAGCCTGACGTAGAAGTATGTAGACGGCTTCAAGTGGATACGTTGGCCTTCGATTCAATGTAAAATTACACAAGATGATAAAGATACAAAGTCAAATAAAAGTACCAACACTTAAGAGAAAGTGTTCATACCTGGAGGTATTGTCACTTCCTGAAAAAAAATAAAATAAAAAGTAATTGAGTATTTAAATTTTAGCGGTGAAATTTTTTTACGAAAAGTTTAGAATAATTTAAGGACATGCATTTCTAAATTTCTGTATATAAGTTCTGTAAAGAGATTCAGACTGGAATATGGTAAAATTACCTAATTTTTAACAAGTGATGGTCAAACTCGTATGACTTCAAAAAGAAGTCGGTGTTAAGAGAGATCTCCAGTTCTAGTAGAAAGTAATAAATTAATATATTCGAAAAGTACGCGTAGATTTAATAATGTTATTTTTTAATTTTATTTTGGGTAATTTCTTGAGTAATGTACCTAAGTTTAAGTCTGTTCTATGAATGATGACTGCCTAGCACGGGGCCAGTCTGATAAAGACACCTGGATAACGAGAACTATTACTCCTAAGAATATATTTTATCTATGAATACAAGTAAACCACCACTAATTGATCAATTTTAATTGTTTGTTTTGTATGTGTGTGTATGTATATATATTATAAATGGTGATTCTATGAAATAAGTACTAAGTAATTCAATTAGCCAACTTAGAAGTACTAAAAGATTTTTCCCAAGAGTAGTGTTTCCTGAGAAATAGTGAAAGAGAAACAAATTGGCCGTAGAAAATCATAAATCAAGAGCTAGCAGGGTTGGCACTACCTGTGTTATCCTGTTAAATAACTCTCCTGCTCAATGCATGCCTACTCTCATATATTTGCAGCAGGTACACCAACTTTCATCCAACTTATACAAAATTCACGTCTCTCTGCTATTTAGAACATATTCACACTCTGAATGGACTTATTTGCGCCCGTTCCCTACAAACACTCCAGAACTATTGACATTTCTGTAATACATATTAAACTTATTTGATGATATATGCATTGAAATTCCTAGCTCCATCTGACGGACATGGGGGAGGGTCAATATTTTTAAAAGTCGGTTTTGTTTATATTCAGCCTCTTTGTTTTACTTGCTTCTACCAACTAAAAAAAAAGTATTATAATGAAATATTTTGAATTTTCCACTAAATTGAGTTATTCTATTTTTAACCCATTTTGACTAATTTCGGCTAATGTCGTCTGTGAGTATTTTGCATAACTAAAAAAACAAAAACGCCTTAGAATGTTAATATTTTATATATGTAAATATTAAATCTATTTATGTATATCATGTAAAGGTCTATAAATTACATTGTGAAATATTTTTTGAGCAACGGGGGCATATTATATAACTAACAAATCAAATAATTCTAAATGAAGTGAAACATTTTGTTTATTTGATCTAAGAGAAGGGCAAGGAAGTGAGTACATAAGTTTTTTTTAAGCCTTTAGGATGCCTATAGGATTTTATGATAATAATAAAACTTTATTTTTCTCATTTCAATACCCATAAAAAAGAGGGTCGAACCTTTTATGGAACCTACAAAATTATTCATAAGTATTTTTTATGAAGGTTACTTTTTATGATAACTTAAACTACACATCATAGAGTGCAGTATCATATATCGTTATCAGAAGGCTTGAAAAAAAGGTCTCTAAGCCCCGTATGAGATTTGCTTTGTTAACGAATTATATTAACAATCCTGAAAAGGCAAGTTTAACATTAAAAATATAATTGAGGAAATTAGTTTTGCCTATTTAGGATTTGTGCCGAAATAGTCTTTGTGACCAATGACAGGCATAATAATGCAGCTGAAATATATCACCAAGGCGTTTTAAGGAAACTCGTTATGGTGGGCAACGAAGTCCCATGCTATCACTATAACCCTCAAAATTTAATTGAAAAGAATAACATTTAAATTTATTGGGATGAACATGATAACATATCATACTATCTACTTTACCAAACCTGGCATTCTCGTCATTAATAAAGAGAATAGATAAACTGACATCATGTTTCGGTACTAAATGATGGGTAGCATATTTGGCTTTTAGTTTAGAATAATGTGACTTGTCATATAACTGCTTCTTGTTAATATGATATAGGTGGGAGTGGGGGTTTACTGAAATCTAAAAAAATCCAAATGTCTCCGGTCATATTCATAATAGACAAAGATTTCACATGACTGCATTTATAGGTAATTTAATTTTCAATTAGATTCCTTATGTACAATTTTTTAATCTAACACATACGAACGGGCATATTTTGAATTTTCGAAAGTCTCCCCAATCTAACCCCCATTCCACTGGTCGGATTTCAGCCAGTAGCGAACTTGATTTTTAGTTTTAATTAAAACGTTTTAATATAGAGTTTAGTAACGATTAAGCAAAAATGCACTTTGAACATTCTTATCATTTGGTACCAAAGCAGTTATATGACAGGTCACTTTATTCTAATACCAAATAGCAAATATAGTTTTCATTGAATTTTTACTTTGTGAAATACATGCATATACGTTGTGAAGACGAATACTTTAAGATTTTTTGTTCTGTACTCGGAAATGTTTATTTGGTCTATACTATACTGGTTAATTAACCATTTAAACAAGACTAAAGATCACATTTGTTATTGCTGAAGTTGGACCTAGTGTGGGTTTAGAGAGGCTTCAAAACACCTCCGTTATTTTGAGACGGATCGCAATAGCTGATTGATACATCAACAGCTGATTATTTCCCTTACGGGAAATCTGCTAAAGTATAACAATACGAAATAATTAAATTTTTAGGGAGCTAAATGAATTTATCGGACACAAAAATTTCATTAGACGCGAGGATTATTTGTAATATTTTAAACTTCAATCACACCGTCCCCTTTTATGCCCCTGCCCTCCTTTTAATTTGAAAATTACACACACACTCTAAAAAACTGGTTTCCATCTTAGTCTCCTAGTAATCCGCCTTCGTGTGTATTTTAGTAAGAATAACGTTACCTGAATCCTTGTCTATTTAATAAATGATTGGATACTTAATTAAGAAGCAGTAAATAACCAAAGTATGTAAAGGAAACGGTAATAATAAAGTACTTAAAGTTAGATAATAATAATGTTACACTTCATTGAGATATACAAACTGTGCAAAATGTAACTGGAATAGGAACTCCTGGAATAAGAGAGCAGCGAGAAAAACAAATGGATTTAGTGAAAGGGGATTTCTTTCATCTCTCCCCAGTTACGGCAAACTGTTTAATAAACAACGATAAACAACTCGGAAATAGAATAATAAGACCTTGGTTTTCCTGTCTTGATTTCTGGTTTTAGAACAATAACTTTAAGAGATCTAGATATTATGGAGAGGAAATTTGGTTATGACCTTAAAGCTGCGTGAAGAAGAAAGAATGCACCGGATGAAAAATCATGACTGTTGAAATGGATCAGAAGTTGATCACTTCGTTTGCTAGGTAACTATCGTGCTTAAAAAGAAATACAAAAATCTTATAATTTATTTTAAATTAAATAATTTAATTTAAAAAATCATATCTGTGGATGCTAATGTCATACCGTCGTCACTGGCTGATGTTAGAGTACGGTTGGCAAACGCTTTAGATGCGATGGCACCATCTTCAAACCGTCTGGAGTTGTATTACAGTAGTTTTAGCAGTACAACTCTAGAGCTTGAAGATGGTGCCTTTGCATCGAAAGCGCTTGCCAACTGTACTTGACCATCAGCTAGTGACGACGGTATACACCTACAGATATGACAGCAGTATCATCTATACTGGCAGTTCCAACCCTTTATTTGATTTGCCGAAATCATCATTACTTTGTCTCACAAAAATAATAGACCTCGAAACATCATAGAACCTGAGTGCCAAAAAAATTCAAAAATACTTTTGAGTCTATTAAGGACGCACAGATATTATAGACGCTCTGAAAGCTGAGGCGTAGCCGTAAGAACAAACTGGGAACTTCTTGCTCCATGGAAGGAATACTTAACGCCCCCTCCCCATTTTTTTTTTTCAAAAATAGCAAAAAATATAGAGAATTAAGCATCGATTGATTGTCATTAACAGAAAATACTAAGCAAGGGTATCATGAAAATAACTAGTGACATAAGGGTGTTATCTTGAAAAGATGATACTATTTTATCCAAGTATTATTAAATAAATCCTGTTTCTGAATGTGTTATAAGAAATTACTTCTTACTATCTCAGCAATTTATACTTTTGTAATATCAAATAGTAAAATATTTTTCTTAATGTATTCTGAAGTTGTTAGCAGGGTCAATAAATAAAAACTCCACTAAACTTTGAAGTCAATTTACTAAATTTGTCCTACGTACTTCGAGATCAATATGATACTTCAAGTGCTTAAATATTCACACAAAATATACGATAAAGATAAATAAATACGATATTCACATGTTTTTCAAGGAAGTCAACCAATTGATTTAGCACTGAATTCCGTCACGCCGAAGCGGGACCCCGTAAACTATGCAAATGTTCCCCGTGAAATGCTGTGTGTGATCATTCTCAGTATCTACTCTCTATTTTTGTTTCCCATATTAAGAAGGTCATGTATATAAATGAAGTACTACTTATCTCTATGCTAGTCAAGAGATATTGAGGGACTCAGTTACTCAGAAGATTAGAATAGAAGTGCGGGTTTACATGCAAGGAAAAAAAAAAAGATACGAAATTATAAAAATTCGTTTAGTGACGTGTTAGAGGAAGTATATACTCAGTAGGTAATTAATAACTGTATCACTTATAAATATATTGAGTGAAAATTGCTTAGGTAGAAAGGATTCCCTGGTTTAGTGAATTCCATAAATTTTTCTTTCCTAACTAAAATAATTAGAATATTAATTATTTACTGCCGGCATATTTCTACCATCTCTTCAAAAGTAAGAGTTCCTTTATTCTCCTTGGAAGGGGGGCCTTTTATTAAAGTTTCCTTAGTCCGTTCGCTGAAATTGATAATGTCTAAGGCAGTTCTTCACTCCGAAATCCACACAATCAAAGATTTATTTTACTTTAGATTTGTTGAACATCAGGTGATATGTAGAACTATTTAATATCGAAGTTTCAAATCAATATTTGCTTTTTTTATATATATTATAATTTTAACATCCAGAGTGTGACTGAGCTGTTTATTTATTTCATGAGTAAGTTTTTAAATAAATTATTTTTTCCCAGTTAAACCAGAACTCAACTCTATGTGAATCAAGTGCATTAGGACCTACGTCTTAACCCACGTGGGTATCCGGAGCGGTATCCATTTTCAAAATACATTCAAATCATAAAACCAATCTTCCTCGTTTTCACAATCTTTCCTTCCACCACCTTTCCTTCAAAAGCCAACTGCTTATCATTAAAATAATTTCAATCTCACCCCCTCCCTCTCCACCCAGCCTATCCTTGCGTACATACTTTATAATCAGCATAACTCACTTGACCATGTAAAAAACAACCTGTTTAATTTTAACTGTGTATCTCGATTTAAAAAAAAAAGTCAATTTTGATATTCATACTTAAAAGTGAGGAATCATGAAGTATTTGCAATCAGCAGGAAGACAAAACACTTCACCTCTTCACTGCCCTATGTATATATATATATATATATATATATATATATATATTTAAATGCAAGTACATCAACGCTACTGACTCAACAAAAACACAAAAGAAAAGCTTGCTCACAATTCTCGGATTTATTCGTGTCCTATGACATGTATAGTATGCATATGTATGTAACGAATGCTTTTAAAGTCCAATGTTCATAATGTGTCGATTATTGCATAAAATCAATTTCATAGTTATAACTGCCTTACTTCATATAGTTTTTACCTCACATATTTTGAAGTATGAAACTTAATTACATAAAGTAATTATTCTTATTTATTTTTATTATTACACTGCTAGTTCTTTTAATCAACATTTATTTGTATAGAATTATAAGTTTAAGTAGTTCGTTTCTATTTATTTACCTATTAAATTTCTATTTAGACCACTTGTAAAAAATTGTTTTACTAAAATTCAGAAACTTTATCTGTTAAATTAGAGCACATCTCGAAAAACCCGCAAAGAAAACTGATTTATAGCTACAGACAATTCTAAAAAAATATTTAATCCTGTATAAGTGTTTATTATTCATTCTGGAAGAAGAGATCTTATCAATAGTCCTAAATTTCATTAGTCGTAAATTTTTCTTGAAATCCTTTACTCATTATATTGCTGCAAAAATGTCAGTAATCGTAATCATAACAAAAATATTGTTATTCTATAGAATACTATAGCATAGTGAGGGGATTTAAAAATTATTTGGAAAAGGTGTACTATATGTATTAATTCCAAGGCAGAATTTTATTTTTTCGATACGCCAAGGAAAAACTGCTTTGTTAATTAATAAACAAAAAAAAGTCACCCAGCCTGATAAAAATAAGTATTTTGCATTAGCCATAATCATGAGAGGCAGAAGTCTTATCAATAGTGAGAAGCTTGGGACCACAATCAGCTCGACCTTTTACTTTTTTCCCTCTCATTCGCATTTGAATTTCAAATGGTTTCTCTTTAGCATTGCAGCAATTTATCTCTAACTGGCCGTTGTGTCAGTCGATAAGGGAAATAAAAATATTCCCAGCAAAGGAAGTTACAATCCAGTACAAAGTATTTTTTCCTTCTTAGTAAACATAATATAAATAAATAAAGGTATTATATTTCCTCTAGATGAAACTGATTACCAAGATCGTTGAAAAATATAAATTATCTACTGTAACGTACATCTATAAAAGTTAATATTTCTTTTTAAGGCTACCTGATGGATCAGCTGGTCAAATGGTATTATTTTATTTATTTACAATTGTTATTAGACTTTTTCTTTTTAGTTTTATATCTTTATAAAATCATTAATTTATCATTCATACTTCATCATTACCTTTTAAATTTAAATTATTTATTAACGTCCACTTTTTGCAACTAAGGCTAATTGGGACGGGTTATCTACGGGTTACCACCCTTTTCTAGCCAGAGTGGGACTAAGGATTTTATTTAATGAATTCCGTCACTAAATAAAACCCTTTGCCCAGGCGGGAATCGAACTCGCCACTCTAGGTTTGTCATGTCAGATAAAGGCCAATGCTTTAACTCACATGGCTGACCTGAGTCCCAAATCATTACTTTAAGTAGCCGTTGAAGAACGTTCAAAAAAGTTGAATAGTCAGTCATGCTCATTGTATATTTGTATCGCCTTTTGGAAAAGTCCTTAGCATTTTTATTTATTATTGATTAATCTATAGATGATTGAGCTGATCTCCTCGAAAAGCAATTTCGTGGTTGGCTTGGGCGGATTAAGCCAAGATCAATATGGGTTGTCCCCAGCCACCAGAGTGGTATGCGAGCTAAATCAGAGATAACTCATCATTGGACTCTAGCTATAAACTTCAATCCTGTCAATCGAATATACTCCAGCTATATATTATGTTTGACATAATTAGGTAATAGGGAGTTAACCAAGCCAATTATGACTATGATGTGAATACCAGATAGCTTTTATCAATGATAAATTCCTTTCTGTTCAAATTTCAGGCAATTTTTTCCTTCTCAAAATTGGGCAGCTTACACTAATCACATATTTTACACGGAAACAATTATAGTCCAAATAATCCTAAACTGTTTAAAATGTTATTTATAAAAGTCCAATATGGGTTACTGAGGCTAATCAGGACGGGTTATGCACAGGTTACCTTCCTTTTCTAGTCAGGATGGGACGAAGGATTTTATTTAGTGTCCTCTTTGCTAAATAAATTCCTATTGACAACATGGAAATTGAACACATGAATCTAGGCTTACCATGTTTATTAAGACCAACACCTTAACTCACATGGCTAACCTGAGAACACCAAAATAGTTATTGAAATGTTTCGGTAAAGAATTTAGCGGGTTAAATATTAAATCTTACATTTTTTAAAATAAAAGTATTCGAAATAAAAAAAGGTTTATCGTAGGTTTGAACATTCTTTTTAAATTATTGCAAAATTAGTAAATAAATACCAAAATTAATTTCGTAATACAGAGCTGCAAAGACTAAATATCGAACGTATTGTGATGATATATAAGATTAAAGTGACAATGAGTAAGTGTGGAGGTTCACACAATGATTAGAAGGAAAATAGCCAATAAATAATAATAGCAAAATAATACGTTTGTGACAACAAAATATATGGAACAACAATTGTTGAAAATAACTTCAATAGCATAATTCGTTTTGTAAAAAAACCAAATGAGATATCGCATAATACATAAAACTATTAAGAGTTGCATTTAACATCCCCCATCTTTGCTCACTTCAGTCATCAGGGAACTTGGTCTTTAGTTTTTCATTATCTCCCGGGGGCTCAGATTGGCCGTGCGAGTTAAGTCCTTGGTCTTAATCTTGTGTCGTTGAACTAGGGTGTCGGGTTCGATTCTAGCCCTGGGCAGTAGAAATCTTTTTACTGACGGACTCATTAAATAAACTCCTTAGGCCCACCCTTGCTAGAAGAGGGTGGTAACCTGTAGATAACCCGTCCCAATTAGCAATAGTAGCATAAAGTGGACATAAATAGTAATAAACTATTATTATATCCCGAGTGGGCCCGGTTTGAAACTTACTCGAACGAGCGCTGGGACCTCACAGGTCTATTGCAGTTTTGGTAAGATAATCAGAGAATTATAATTGTCGGAGCTCATTTTAAAGATTTGAATGTTTATTTCAATAAGGAAGCTAGACTTACTTTTCGTATTCGTTTTTAAAAGAAAGAATTTCGTTCATTTTATATATAATACCCATAAAATAAACACTTACTTATATTAGAAAATGTTGGTAAGAAATTTGAAAAATGTAGTACAAACACATATAATAAGTAAGAAAAAAATATAAATTAGTTTAAAAAAATAATTGATGCAATAAAATCTGGTATACTACACACATTGCCCAGACTGCAAGTATAAATACTGTATATTCTACAAGCTCAGTCGTCAGTACTCCCCATTTGGCAACTCAGATAAAATTTCAATCAACTCTAGACATAAATATGTAGCAGGAGGCTTTGGAGCACTTTCCGGTAATTCTCCAGGATATGGGCTGTATTCATGTGATGACTCTTGAAAATTGTTCTCTGGACAAGAGGTTATTGTCATCTCTCAGCGTCCTAGTCGTGAGTAACGTCGTCGCCATCAGGGGCATTTGAAATTTAAGGATACGGCTAGCCGGCGAACGTCATTATACGTTATACGTTCTCCGGCACGCTATTATGTTATTTTGCAATGGCTGATGAATTATTGTCTTTCTTCTTTTACCAACTCTAATCTACGTCTCTTAAAAAAATCCCTACGTCGTTTAACCTTCACTTTACTCTCATCAAGAACAACTTGCGCATTTATCCCGACAATCTTCAACATTACATAAAAATCACCATGGCTTTGTTTAGCATCACCGTTCACTTTATGTTTCACACATCATGCTGTTCGTGTCTACTACCCCTTTATGCTTACTATAATATGTCATTATTTCAGGATTTTGTTTTTTTTCCGGTACTCTTATCAATAGCACCATCTTGATGGACATTTAACAGTAGTATAACACACATTTGTCAATAACGTTCTACCAAACAGCAAGTTGTGTTTACATGAATGGGCATTTGCATGACAACTCCTAGGTTGCTTGAAAGAATATTTTGTTGTCACCTTCTTATTTGAATTAGAGATTTTTTTTCTGTTTTAGTTTCTCCACTAAATAAATAATCATTGTCAAAAAGACAAAATAATTATTGCCTTCTTCAGAAAGCCCTGCATTTGCCAAACCAATGTTGGTATCTGCATACGTATCATTTTGGGCTGATATAGAATCATCTACTCCCGGTTTTATCAATTCTTCTTCTTCAAGATCAGACTCGTTCCTTGCATCCGACTCTTCAGCCTCGTTTCCAGGATCTAACAGAGAGTTTATAAATTTAATGAGGTCTCCAGAATTGTGTTCATTAAATATTTGTTGCATTCTAGTCACTTGAAATAAAGTTGAAGTATGACAGCAGAACGCGAATCATCAATGAGTGCAGTGACTTTCCAGTACAGTAACAGTTTCTACAAATGGTTGAGTCACTGACTGAAGAAATCTATTCAACATTGAAATATTGATAATAGAAAAGTTGAATTACCTTAACGCGGTTGATCTGTCATGGCTATTCATCAATAGGAAGAACCTGCATTCGCAGATAATCAACCAAACACTGATCATGGGATAAATGTTGAGAAGGAGGCTAGGCGGCCTCCACTCGTCCCATGATATCATGTGTCAGAATACTTGTAAAATATAAATATAAATATAAACAAAATGGAACTGTGAGGTACCGCGCTCGCCCGAGCGTTAAACTCTTCAAAATCAAGTATAAATTACTGTCACATAAATGAGAGATTACTAGATGGTCATTGGTGAAAAAAGGCACGAACCTTGAAGGGGTATTTTTTTATTGAGGTTGGGCCAATGGGCATTTGAAGTACTATTTCAAAAATTGCACCATAACTGCAAACATAATAGGAGTTCTCCCATGCGGTAAATTAGCTTATTTCATTAGCAAGACCCGTTGGACTTCAGGATATACATATATATATATAAAAACAGCTTGACGGTTATTGTAGATGCTTATACATTTCCATTCTTCATTTCTGTTCCTCATGATAAATGATCTTTAATTACGTTTTAGCTTATAACGTTGAAATCCTTTAGCCTGCCAACAAATTATTAGTGATCTCTTGGAGAGAACGGCTATAAGAGCTATTTCAGTAAATACTTGTATACGTTCACATATATGACAATATGCTATAATAAACTGAATCATGTGCAAAAATATTTTATAATATAAATACATTTTTACAAGTTTTTTTATACAAAACTAACATCTTCTAAATGTCGTTAAAATGTATAACCACATTTTCATTGCAATGATAATCTTAACAATGGTCTTGCAGTTGTATGGTTTAAGGAGAATGCCAATAATGAAATAATATCGGATGATAACCAAATGTCTGAATTGCACAATAAAATCTGTTATGCAATTGTATATGACTACGCTAACGTAATTGTTTGGTAATGCATTTGAAGGATTTTTAGTTGATTTTCAAGGCATGGGAATCAGGCGATGGAAGTAGTTTACTCGGAATATGCAGATTGACATATTATTGGAATATTCTAAAACCACCTTCTACTTGTCCCTCAAACCTTTTTTTTTGTTAATATCTCGGGCTGCTTGATTTAAGCTGACAGTACTTTATGATTGCTAAAGAATAGTTCTGTTGTTTTATTCTTGTTTTTGCAATAATGCGATGATTGTGTGTGTGTGTGTGTGTGCACACACACACATGGTTGCGAAAATTACGTATATGTAATAACGTAATTAATAAGTATGAAGAAAATGAGGGCAAACCAGTAGGAGCGGTGACACCAGAAATGTTCTAGGCAACGGCCTGTCTGGACGGTTCTATACAGGTGCCCACCAAAAAGTTAACCCGCTTGGTCGGCAGTGAGTCAGTCAGTTCCCAATTTTCTTACTAACCGTGCGTTTTAGTTTCAGTGCAGTTCTGCGTTTTGTGAAGTTCAGTGGTTTTCTTGATCGTGAGTTTTTTTACTGTGCAATAAGAAGTGAAATTATCAGAGCATATTGTGGGTCGGTAGTACAACGTCAAATAAATTGTGCATTGATAAAAACGCTAAACTTTGTGTTTTTAATTTTACAGTCCAAAAGAACCCTAATAATCAACGTTTATTATTTTTGTAATATAGGTAACAATATACAATCAACTCTCGATGTACCACAACTTCTGTTTGATTGATTACCAACTCAATATATAAACGTTCTATGGTAAACTAATGATAGTTGGCAGCCAAATTCGATTCAATGGAAGTAAAGGTAGCCATATGGGTTAAATGTCTAAACCAGATTGAGGAAAGCATTATAGTATAACCAATCTTGCTCATATGATGGTCTTGAATTGGCTTTCCCACAAAATGGGACGTTAATTGTTAAATTTTGTTCCTAGTAAATCCCAGAGAATACTCCTACTCTTGCGATTTTCGCTAAATTCTGCTATATCACAGACCATGTCACATGTACCTTTAAGGCTTCAGTGATTGATTACATTAGGTTCTAAGGGAGAAATAGAGAATAAAATTTGGCGTGGCCTACTTTTTGCGCAGCATGCGATAAATCTGCTTAGCTTAAGGAGCCACCGGCTTCTTGGACTTTCTTCAAGGTTTGAAGAAACTTTGTTCGACTTTTTTTAGATATCTTACTTGAGCTTGTAAATGCTCTTTCTCCCTTCTAAGAAATCTATAACTGATGATAGTAAAAAACCAAGAGACGCTTAAATAAGTAGAAATTACTCAATGTTTGAGTTTCTAAAAACAATGCTTGAAGTTGTCCCACTTAGTTCAAATCTTTTCCAACTCTAACATTTTATTTTTTTTTAAATATTAAAATATTCATTATAATGTTGTAGAATATATTTTTGCTTTTTACTACCGTGGCTAATTTGGAGGGGTTATTTACAGGTTACCACAATTTTCTAGGCAGCATGTGACTAAGGATTCATTTAGGACTTTACCACTATATTTATTTGTTATTTGTAAACATTTATTTATACGTTATAATTTAGTTGTGTTCCTCTTTATATAATTTAACCTTTGATGGAATAATTACAGAGGTAATTGTGAGTTAAAGTTTGAAGGGATCGCGACCTTATCGTTAAACAAGACAAATCAGTATTTTCGAATATATATTTAACTTTTTCAAACTTCTATCACTTGCCACTAAAGTCTCTAAGAGGAGATTGGCTCAGACAAGGTCAATGATTTTACTCTCTGTCAGGTTCCACCATAATCAAGAGTAATAACCTGCAGCCGGTTTTTTAACTTAAGTACAATAAGTTTCCCACCTGTTTACGACTCTGATTCTTGGTTTAAAAGTTTGCCTTATTTTTTGCTGGAATATTTGTGGTCTGATTGAGCTTCGGGGTCTTTATTACTTTACCCACACCAGGTACTTATTTCTAAAACAGTGATTTACGTTATCGTTAAATTGATAAAAGTAATGAACATATTTGTTTGAAATAATGTATTTAACAAGTTTTAGATGTAAACAAAAATTATCCAATAATAAACATTTTGTTGAATCATTCATTTAGAGGGCCAATATGCTATCAAAGATTAAAAAAAAACACTCAAATATATCCTAATAAACATTCTACATGAAGGCCCTCACCTCCAATTGCGTTTCAATATATCACTGGCACAAACTTCTCTAGGCATATTTTTCCAGTATGTTATGTTTTTTGAAGAAATTTCTAATTCTTTCATGCAACATTTCGCCGTTGCACAGCCATTCGCCCAGGCATAAATCAACAAAATACACTTCCTTAATGTAAGTTTACAATTGATGAACCATGTATCTTTGTAACAGCCGATTTCTAGTCTACATGACTGCATCTAAATACTGGACCTTTTTTTTATGAAATATAATCCTCATGAAGTATCTAGAAAAGGACCTTCATTTCCTTCATTTATACAAGGATCCATACCTCTGCAAAGCCATATATGCTTTTTCTTCTTATTTAAGAACATGACTAAGTTCTATGAGATTCATTATTACAAAAAAAACTTACACGTTTTTAAAAAACCAACAATGTAAGAGACATAAAATGTATACAGCTTAGGAACAGTTTGAATGAATTAGATCAACCTAACAACTACAGTCTTTTAAATTTTCATGTGATCACTGTTACTTCAAAAAACGTCCGTCACGCAGGGGCTGCGTAAACTAAGCAGATTTCCACTTGAAGTTTTACGATAGAGAAATTTCACGAGAGCCGAACATTAACGAAAACGGCTGAACTAGCTTTTGAGCGGGAAACTCACTCTCGTCCGTTATCCGCCCACATTTAATAAAAATGAAAATAGCTCGATTAATATTCAAAATAGAAAATAAATGCATATAACAATAGTTAATTTCTAAATTTAATTTGCAATAATATTAATTCTATACAATTTTTCGATCCGACGTATAGTAACGGAGATATTTCGAATTTTCGAAAATCCTCCCCTCTAAACCCCCCCCCTCCCCTCCCACTGGTCCGATTTCAGCCATTAACGAACTACATCATGAGTCTAACATTAACGAATCGCATCATGAGTACGACCTCTATAGCAGATTTCCCTTCAGGGAAATTTGCTAAAAGATTCCGTAAAAAAGACCCGAGCTTCGTTTTTCCGTAAAAAATCAACCATGATCGTCCGCTGTAGTTTTACAACATGAAAAACCTTTATTCCAGTATACACAGACACGTCTATGGTTGATGTAGACTTTATGCCCTGGAATGTGATTAGCATTCTGTTTTGTGACCTTCGTAAAATTAGATTGGAAGAATTAATGAGATGGCCCCGAGCAGAAATGCTAGAGGTAAATGTGCTGAGAATCATGACGGTGGCTAGTAATGAGTTGAAATTCCTGGCACATGTTTGGGGGCTTAAATTAGAATGGGAATTGTAGTGTTAATTTGCTACTTCCTCCTGCTCCACCTCATATCTACAACATAGCATACCATTTTGTATTCATCTTAATTATTTACTTCCCTGTGCTACTACACAGACTTGTAATATAATATGAACACAATCTCTGTGGAGGTTTCATCAACATTTTTTCCCTGTACTGATTTTAGCAGATTTCCCTTAAGGGAAATCAGCTATTGAGGTTGTACTCATGACGGAATTTTCGAAATTTTTCTTCAAATGTCCATCGATCCTACCCAGGAGATGACGAAAATGATGTCCGTTCAAAACTGTATATATATATATATATATATATATATATATATATATATATATATATATATATATATATATATATCTATATATATATATCTATCTATATATATCTATCTATCTATATATTTGTCTGTTACCGCTCTAGCGGTCGCAATTTTTGTTTGATCGTTACCAAAGTCGATATTTAGTCGTTTTATGTAAAAAGAAAGATCAAGTTCGTTAACGGCTGAAATCGGACCAGTGGGAGGGGGGGGGTTTAAAGGGGAGGATTTTCGAAAATTCGAAATATCTCCGTTACTATACGTCGGACCGAAAAATAGTACAGAATCAATCTTATTGCAAATTAAATTTACTATAAATATTGTTATATACATTTGTTCTCTATCTTGAATATTAACCGAGATATTTGCATTTGTATTCTGCGTGTGGTCACCAGTAGGCTATGTTCGGACTTTCCGCCGAGAGCTCTGGCGGCCGTTTCGATAACTATTCGTCCCTCTTGAATAGGTTTAGAGGTTAGGTTAACTGTTTTTTGGGGCTAGAAACTACTGGGTTATTACGCCCTAAATAATGTTTTAGGTTTAGAGGTTTCTTACTACTACAGTTGTTATTAGGCAGATTTCTCTATTGTAAAACTTCACGTGGGAAATCTGCTGAGTTTACGCAGCCCCTGCGTGACGGACTTTTTAATAATCATACTTACTCCATTTGTATATATATTTAATTCATTTTTTAATTCTCAATTTGTTTCATGCAAAAACGAAAATCAACGGTGCTGTGTATTCAGCCGCACCATCCATAAATCACATTTCACAGATGAGAGAAGAAATGTTGCGAAATTGGACCAGTTAAAATGTGTGGATGAGTTATTTTAGTTTTTGTTTGTACAGACACTAATAAATCATTTTCCCAGTTTCACTGGAACTGGAAATGTTACAGAGGACGGAACAACTGGAAATTCCCTTTTTAATATAGAAGCACAACTGCATGTATTAGATGTAATTTGGTGGTAAAAGAAACTCTAAAATGAGACATTTTGTAATGAAATAGATACACTAATGTATAAAACAATTTATTTTATACCACAAATATTATACTTGTAAAATTGAAGTAATTGTATATATACAACGATATAGTTAAATAAGCAATAATTCTTACAGTATTGCAGAAAAAAGAATACTTGAAGTAATTTATTTGGTTTGTAACCCACATTGATAGTGCTTGGCAAGATCTCTAATTTTTAAGGGGTAGTTAGAATAATATTGTTACGCTTTTTTTTTTACCAAAACCAGTAATAAACGTTTTTTAATAAGAGTTTTTTTGGATTGCAAAATTAAATACTCGCAAGTTTCACAGTTTTTATCACTGCACCATTTTTTTTCACAATGCACAATACACTTGGTAATTATTCTTAATTACTACTCACAGTATACACTGATAGCGTCACTGTTCTTCAGATTACACAGTCCAATAATTCACTCACAGTCACTGAAATTCACAACAAGAGGGCACTGCACTGTCCATTACTTCGCGGCACTGCACTGTCTTTTACTTCGCGGCACTGCACTGTCTTAAACACGGCACAAAAATGTTACTTACAGGCACGGCACAACACTGTTCTTCCTATAAAAACACTTTTTCGCACTGTAGCACTGATGTGAACATCAAGACAGGTGAGAATAAAACTGACTCGCTCGCGGCTGGCCCTTCTTTATATAGCTTGTCGGCATACATCAAAGGGGAATTGACTGGACTCTTCGACGTCTGGCTGGAAGGTACTGGTAGGACCTAGGACATTCTGTCGGCTTCTTTGATCTATATCGCACTTCCTAAATACGCGACTCTCTTTCTGAAAGATTATTCATGTATTTAATTTTCGCAACAATACTGTTAATTAATTAAGAATAATTACCAAGTGTATTGTGCATTGTGCAGTGATAAAAACTGTGATACTTGCGAGTATTTAATTTTGCAATCCAAAAGAACTCTTATTAAAAACGTTTATTACTAGTTTGGTAATAAAACGTAACAACTGGTGTCAGAAGTGGGATTGCAAAATTACTATTAACGAAAATGAAGTTTGAAGAACTAAAAGTGGAACATCTGAAGAAGGAGCTGGCTAAACTAGATCTGCCAACAACAGAAAACAAGACTGAACTACAAAGGCGGTTGACAGATGAATTCCAAAGACGAGGAATCGACATAAGTACCGAAGAGTTCGACGATAAAGAAGACATTGCTGTAAGTAATCCTATCTCAAGTAGCAATTTGGACTTAAATACAATTTTAGCCGCTATGATGGAAAATAACCAGAAACTCTTAGAAGCTACCAGAGGTAATTGTGACAGGCTAGGAGAAAAATTCCAGGAATCTTCTAGAGCTAATTACGAAAGATTAGAAGAAGCTTCTAGAGCTATTTACGAAAGATTAGAAGAAGCTTCTAGAGCTAATTACGAAAGATTAGAAGAAGCTTCTAGAGCTAATTACGAAAGATTAGAAGAAGCTTCTAGAGCTAATTGCGAGAGGTTAGAAGAAAAATTCCAGGAAGCTTCTAGAAGCAACAGTGAAAAAATCCTAGCGGAAGTCAGACAAGAGTTCCAGGAAGCTTCTAAAAGTAACAGCGAGAAAATCTTAGCGGAAGTAAGACGAGAATTTCAAGAAGCTTCTAGAGCTATTTACGAAATACTAGAAGAAGTTTCTAGATCTAATTGCGAGAGGCTAGAAGAGAAATTCCAGGAAGCCTCTAGAATAACTAACCAAAAACTCCATGAAATGTCAGAGGAATTGGGCAAACGAGTGGAAGTCATAGAGCAGAGAGTCAGCGAGTTTGAAGGAAAACTCTGCTGCATTTCTGCGGCACAGAAGAAGGTTGAAGAGGACGTGTCCAACCTAGGAAGAAAGATGAACGATAAAATACGTGAGCTACCATTCCAAATGGATAATCTACAAGTTCGAGAGGGTCCAGTAAGACTCATTTCAGAACATTCCAGCAAGATAAAGACCCCAACTTTTGACGGTAGTGTGCCATTTAATGTTTTTAAATTCCAATTTGAGATGGTGGCCAGTAGAAACGGATGGAATAATGAAGAGAAAGCGGTAGAATTGATTTTGGCACTGAAGGGAACCGCTGCAGAAATCCTGGAGAGTTTACCGGCCGCTTGCAGGAATAATTATGAGGACATTATGGTGACCTTACAGCGCAAGTTTGGCGGTGAGCATAAGCGAGAACTCTACAGGATGGAGTTACGGTGCAGAGTGCAAAAACCGAATGAGACGATCCAAGATTTTGCCATGGAAATCGAACGTCTGGTCCAACTGACTTACCCAGGTGAAAATCATCCGTTCCTAGATCAGTTCAAGATTGAAGCATTTGCGAATGGTATTCGAGATCCAGATGTTAAATTTTGCGGTATGCGCTATGCAGAAATCATCCTTTGCTGAAACCATCTCTTATGCGCTAGCCCAGGAGACCGCTAAAGTAATTTCAAAACCACAAGTCTACAAGGTGCGACGTCTTGAAACTGATATTCAAAATGACGCCCAAATGTCAAGGAGTGACAATGACATGGAGGAGCAAAGGCACTGATCACTCTCAAAGTGCTTCAACTGCGGCAAGGCCGGCCATTTTCAACGTAACTGTAAATCACCGAAGAAAAGGTCAAGACCTGTTTCGCCACCAAGGGAGAACAAACGGACGAATAACCCCCAATCTCAAGAAACGCCGTTAAACTAAAGCGAGCTAGCACTGAGGGGCAAGAGCTAGCTCCTACGACTGCTGGCCTCACAATCTCCATTTCCATAATACAACAACAAAATAGTAACCTTACAGCTCGTGGACTCATTAACGGAAGGAAGCCGATCATCACCATAGACACAGGGGCGTCGCAGTCCATAATTAGGCCCGATATGGTAAAGGGATCAGTGGAACCATTAAACGACGTTCGACTGCGCACTGCTACTTGGGAATCAGCCACCGTCTACGGAAAAGCCAAGATTCGACTGACTATCGCCAACATTAGAGCCGATCATGTATTTGTTGTCGCCGACATAGTGGACGAAGTGATCATCGGTGCAGACTTCATGATAGCCCACGGTATCAATCTGCACATGGGTCAACAAGTTATGATCTGGCGCAACGTCGAAATACCCTTGGATGTTGGATATGAGAGCAATACCACAGTAAGGAGGCTATTTACCGTCGGACGCCAGATATTACCACCCCAGTCGGAAACCTTAGTATGGGCGCGTGTGGAACAAGATTGTGAGGATAACCGGTTGTGAGTAGTAGAACCAAAAGAACTTAAAGACGACGTCATAACAGCTAAAGCCCTCGTGAGAACCTGCGACGACGGACGAGTTCCGGTGAGAGTACTAAACCTATCCAACAATGAGAAGATCATTAACAAAAATTTTGAAATAGGTCAATGTGAGCCACCAGAAACAATAATTAACTGTGCCAAAAATTCAGGATGCCCGAAAATGACAGCCAAGGAACGCGAATTACTTGCAGAAGAAGTGGGAAAATGGACGAAAGGACTAACATCACCTGAAAGAAACAAAGCAAAGGAGTTGCTAAGAGCACATGCATCCATCTTCGCCCTAAGCAATAACAGCCCAGGTAGAACAGCAGTAGTGAAACATGAAATAAATACCGGTGTAGCGAGACCTATAAAACAAGCACCCAGGAGTGTTCCCCTAGCGAAGCGAAACGAAGTTAAAGAACTTGCCAACCAAATTTCGCCCCTGGTCAGAATGGAGTTCTATTGGAACCCCGTATCGGCACACCCCATTATTTACAAAGGCATCTACAACCGTTTTCGATTACTGGTTTGGGATGGCATACACTTCGGGCCATTTACTGAAATAGTCCATTACAACTAGGACATACCGGTTTCCAACCTCACTGACAGAGAATGGACCAGCAACATCGATGGCTATCCGCTCGAAAGAGGCACCTGCCCCTGTATCTAATCGGTTACAGATTGCTGACATCCCACCCAGTAAAATCGTTGTTTTATCATTTCCAGGGTTTTTGTAATGCCATTATGGAACTGCTTCAATACCTCATTTATCTTGGAAGTGGGCAGGACAATAAGGTCAGTTGTGGTTTTGCCGTCTGTACTCTCCCAAGAAAATTAAATACATTAATAATCCTTCAGAGAGACAGAGAGAGTCGCGTATTTAGGAAGTGCGATATATATCAAAGAAGCCGATAGAATGTCCTAGGTCCTACCAGTACCTTCCAGCCAGACGTCGAAGAGTCCAGACAATTCCCCTTTGATGGATGCCGACAAGCTATATAAGGAGCGGCCAGCCTCGAGCGAGTCAGTTTTATTCTCACCTGTCTTGATGTTCACATCAGTGCTACAGTGCGAAAAAGTGTTTTTATAGGAAGAACAGTGTTGTGCCGTGCCTGTAAATAACAGTTTAGTGCCATGTTTAAGACAGTGCAGTGCCACGAAGTAAAGGACAGTACAGTGCCGCGATGTAAAGGACAGTGCAGTGCCACGAAGTAAAGGACAGTGCAGTGCCGCGAAGTAAAGGACAGTGCAGTGCCGTTTTGTTGTGAATTTCAGTGACCGTGAGTGAATTGTTGGACTGCGTAATCTGAAGAACAGTGACGCTATCAGTGTATACTGTGAGTAGTAATTAAGAATATTTACCAAGTGTATTGTGCATTGTGAAATAAATTGTGCAGTGATAAAAACTGTGAAACTTGCGAGTATTTAATTTTGCAATCCAAAAGAACTCTTATTAAAAACGTTTATTACTTGTTTGGTAATAAAACGTAACAATATATTTATTCCTTTATGTACACCTTAGTTGTATTTTATTTTTATATTATGGAAAATATTTCTTAAATATCTGATTGTTTCTCATATCCGTGCTTTGTCTAAATGAATATAATAAAAGTTATCCCTTTTAAATCTTTTTAAGTATGCTGTAGACCTATTCTATTTTATACTATATGTTTTTGTAAATGTTTAAATGTTTTAGATATGTTAGTATTTGTGGAATATATTGGCTACTTTCAGTTAATAGTTCTGTCATATCGTAGGGTATCTGAAGGTTTTTTTTTTTGGTTTTTTTTATGCAGTCTGTCAGTATGTGTTTCATCGTTAGGTGTTTGTTGCAGTATTAGCATATAAGGTTATCAGTCCTTGTCATTAAGTGCCTAAGTGTCAGGTATGAGTAGCCGATCCTGAGTCTGGCAAGAACTACTTCCTCCCGTCTAGTACTCCTATGGCCACTCCTTAATAGTACTTTTTATACTGTGGAGGTGGTTCTTTAATTCCATCCATTCTGATTAGTCCAATTCAATTCTTGAATTCATGTAAGCGTTAAAGCTTTACGATTTCCTCAGTGCCCTTCGGCCTAAAGCGCACCGTACGTGCAATGTGATTTATTTGATGATTCTTAATGGACCTCCGAAAGTGCTAAAAATAATGTAAAAATTATCCTATTCATGATGTCAGTTTTCTTTACGGATATATTAGTAACCCTTGAATATCGCCTAGAGGAAATAGGGACAAAATTTAATATAATTTAACAGATGTAGTAAAATCAACAGTTCTCTCACCATTATTACTTGATATAGTAGAAATGATACATTTGGCACTAAATTTTACTATCTCCCGGTTTGGCCTGAGAAGAACGGGAAGTATGAGATGATATCATGATGAATCTTGCAGCTAAAGGAATGAATGAATAGAATTTGCGTATGAATGGGTAAATGGATAACTCCTATCTGATTCCCAACAAAACGAAGTTTCCTTTTATTAAAACAAATTTTCTTTTATCTTCTGGGGTTGCTATGGAGTTGCCTGCGTTTCTTTTGTCCTTATAAATAATCCAGGAGTGCCAAGTATTGATAAAGGTTTTTCTTATGGAATTTATACAGTAAATTTTCAGTTAATAGTTCATAGCAAATGCATCAATAAAACCAGTGACTGTTTGTCCAGAGGTTGATTCATTTCAGTTAAAATAACCCCCATAATTAACAAAAATTATTACCAACAAAAGTGAGCATTTATTTAAAGCTACATATAAATTCTGAGAGCCCTGGCAAAGGCATAGTGCAGAAAAATAAAAGGAGTGTCATTAGGTATATTGGCAACAGGAGAAATTGGAGTAACCTAATCACCCATTCTGAAATTTAATTATGAATGATAAAACGGATAAAAAAAATATTATTATTGTTCTTAAAAGTTTTGATT